>JAJOOE010000228.1:0-38663 GCA_036250405.1 Solanum raphanifolium
CTTGTTAATTACCTCCTTGGTCCGGCAAGTAGTAACAAGGCGAGTTCTAACGTTGGCCACCGTTAAAAAGACTTCTAAACGAAAGAATTATCAATGCATGCAAAATACTAGTCAAGAATTGCTTATTTACTATTCATACTTTGTTAATTGCTCATGGTTCTCACAACCCTAGTTATGAAAGTTAGCTACTCATTATCTCAAAAACACAATCAAAATTTATTAAAATAAATATGCTTGTGTTAATCATAAAAAGTTAAGAACAATAACTAAATTATCTTTTATTAATCACGAATACAAATAAATAATAAAGGAGAAGAAAGAATAAACCACAATTCTCCGGCCTCCACGGCGGCTCTTCCAAAGTTCCTAAGCTAGAAGAAAATTTATATTATATCTTGGTTCTTGGTTCTTGGCTCCCTAATAATTATTTCCATGCCCTATTTATAGATGTAGGAAACCCTAAATAAAATAATTGAGTCCAAACAAATTAGGAAATCAAAACCCGAAAGGAATTGGATTCCTTTTTCTCGGCGTGTAGCTTCCAAGTTTGTGCGTGTAACTTCTTTTGATGTTGCTGCCTGATACGTGGACCAGCAGGTAAGTTTTTCTTTCCTTATTTGCATATAAATTATATTAATATTATATTAACTTATTTCCATTAAGCTGTCTGCTTGATTTCCTTCTTCAACTTTCCATCTTTAATTCGTTTTAGCTCCAAACATCTCCAATTTTCCATCAATTTAATCCTACAAATAAAATACACAATTTAGCACAATCCATAAAATTTATGCTCATAAAGGACAAATATAAATACTAAATGTGAGGCAAATAATGACTAAAAATATGTATTTTGACCTCACATCAACCTTTAAGATGGTGAATTTCAAATTGTCGTAACTTTCGGCTCGAACGTCCGTTTGACAGAATTTTTTTTTTTAATCCTCGTATTTTTTCGAGATCTATTTGAAAAGCCCATCGCCTTTATTTGAATTTTCTATAATTTTTTTCATCATATTTCCACCCCTATAAGAATCAGTAAAAGGCATTTTTGGAAAAATCGGCACGCTCAAACCGCCTTTAGGCAGTTTGGTTGCATAGATCTCGAAAAAATATGCGGATTCAAAAAAAAATCGCCTGAAACGGACACCCGAGGCCCGAGTTATGGCCGTTTGAAGTTTCATAAATTCAAAGCCACCTTCAACCTTTAAGATGCTGAATTTCAAATGGTCGTAACTTTCGGCTCGAACGTCCGTTTGACGCAACTTTTTTTTGAATCTTCGTATTTTTTCGAGATCTATTTGAAAAGCCCATCGCCTTTATTTGAATTTCCTTTTATTTTTTTTCATCATATTTCCACTCGTATAGAAATCAGTAAAAGGCGTTTTTGGGAAAATAGACACGCGCAAACCGCCTTTAGGCAATTTAGTTGCGTAGATCTCAAAAAAATACGCGGATTCAAAAAACAAATCGCCTGAAACGGACAACCGAGGCCCGAGTTATGGCAGTTTGAAGTGTCATAAATTCAAAGCCACCTTCAACATTTAAGATGATGAATTTCAAATAGTCGTAACTTTCGGGTCGAACGTCCGTTTGACGCAATTTTATTTTTGAATCCTTTTATTTTTTTGAGATCTATTAGAAAAGCCCATCGCCTTTATTTGAATTTCTTTTTATTTTTTTCATCATATTTCCACTCGTATAAGAATTAGTGAAAGTCATTTTTGGAAAAATCGGCACGCGCAAACCGCCATTAGGCAATTTGGTTGCATAGTTCTCGAGAAAATACGCGGATTCAAAAAAAATCGCCTGAAACGGGCACCCGAGGCGCGAGTTATGGCCCTTTGACGCAATTTTTTTTTTGAAACCTCGTAATTTTTCGAGATCTATTTGAAAAGCCCATCGCCTTTATTTCAATTTCCTTTTAATTTTTTTTCATCATATATCCACTCGTATAATAATGCGTAAAAGGCGTTTTTGGAAAAATCGGCACGCGCAAACCGCCTTTAGGCAATTTGGTTGCGTAGATCTCGAGAAAATTCGCGGATTCAATAAAAAAATCGCCTGAAACGGACACCCGTGGCGCGAGTTATGGCCCTTTGAAGTTTCATAAATTCAAAGTCACCTTCAACCTTTAAGATGCTGAATTTCAAATGGTCGTAACTTTCGGCTCGAACGTCCGTTTGACTCAATTTTTTTTGTGAATCCTTGTATTTTTTCGACATCTATTTTAAAATCGAATTGCCTTCATATGAATTTTCTTTTATTTTTTCCATCATATTTCCACTCGTAAAAGAATCAGTAAAAGACGTTTTTGGAAAAATCGGCATGCACAAACCTCCTTTAGGCAGGTTGTTTGCGTAGATCTCGAAAAAATACGCGGATTCAAAAATAAAATCCCCTGAAACGGAAACCCGAGGCCCGATTTATTGTCGTTTGAAGTTTCATAAATTCAGAGCCACCTTCAACCTTTAAGATGCTGAATTTCAAATGGTCGTAACTTTCGGCTCGAATGTCCGTTTGACACAAAAAAAATTTTGAATCTTCATATTTTTTCGAGATCTATTTGAAAATCCCATCGCCTTTATTCGAATGTCTTTTTATTTTTTTTCATCATATTTCCACTCGTATAGGAATCAGTAAAAGGCGTTTTTAGGAAAATAGACACGCGCAAACCACCTTTAGGCAGTTTGGTTGCGTAGATCTCCAAAAAAATACGGATTCAAGAAAAAATTCGCCTGAAACGGACACCCGTGGACCGAGTTATGGCCGTTTTGAAGTTTCATAAATTCGAAGCCACCTTTAACCTTTATAATGCTGAAATTCAAATGGTCGTAACTTTTGGCTCGAACGTCCGTTTGACGCAAATTGTTTTCTGAATCGTCGTATTTTTTAGAGATCTATTTGAAAAGCCCATCGCCTTTAATTGAACTTCCATTTATTTTTTTCATCATATTTCTACTCGTATAAGAATCGTAAAAGGCGTTTTTGGGAAAATCGGCATGCGCAAACCGCCTTTAGGCAGTTTGGTTGCGTAGATCTCGTAAAAATACGCGGATTCAAAAAAAAAATCCACTGAAACTGACGCCCGAGGCATGAGTTATGGCCGTTTGAAGTTTCATAAATTCAAAGTCACCTTCAACCTTTAATATGCTGAATTTCAAATTGTCGTAACTTTCTGTTCGAACGTTCGTTTGACGCAAATTGTTTTTTTGAATCCTCGTATTTTTTAGAGATTTATTTGAAAAGCCCATCGCCTTTATTTGAACTTCTTTTATTTTTTCATCATATTTCTACTCGTATAAGAATCGTAAAAGGCGTTTTTGGGAAAATCGGCACGCGCAAACCGCCTTTAGGCAATTTGGTTGCGTAGATCTCGTAAAAATACGCGGATTCAAAAAAAAATCCACGGAAACGGACGCCCGAGACCCGAGTTATGGCCGTTTGAAGTTTCATAAATTCAAAGCCACATTCAACCTTTAAGATGCTGAATTTCAAATGGTCGTAACTTTCGGCTCGAACGTCCGTTTGACGCAATTTTTTTTTTGAATCCTCGTATTTTTTCGAGATCAACTTTAAAAGCCCATCGCCTTTATTTGAATTTCCTTTTTATTTTTTCATCATATTTCTACTAGTATAAGAATCAGTAAAAGGCATTTTTGGGAAAATCGGCACGCGCAAACTGCCTTTAGGCAGCTTGGTTGCGTAGATCTCGAAAAAATACGCGGATTCAAAAGTAAATCGCTTGAAACCGAGGCCCTAGTTATGGCCGTTTGAAGTTTCATAAATTCAAAGGTACCTTCAACCTTTAAGATGCTGAATTTCAAATGGTCGTAACTTTCGGCTCGAACGTCCGTTTGACGCAATTTTTTTTTTGAATCCTCGTATTTTTTCGAGATCAACTTTAAAAGCCCATCGCCTTTATTTGAATTTCCTTTTTATTTTTTCATCATATTTCTACTAGTATAAGAATCAGTAAAAGGCATTTTTGGGAAAATCGGCACGCGCAAACTGCCTTTAGGCAGCTTGGTTACGTAGATCTCGAAAAAATACGCGGATTCAAAAGTAAATCGCCTGAAACCGAGGCCCTAGTTATGGCCGTTTGAAGTTTCATAAATTCAAAGGTACCTTCAACCTTTAAGATGCTGAATTTCAAATGGTCGTAACTTTCGGCTCGAACGTCCGTTTGACGCAATTTTTTGTTTGAATCCTCGTATTTTTTCGAGATCTATTCGAAAAGCCCATCGCCTTTATTTGAATTTCCTTTTATTTTTTTCATCATATTTACACTCGTATAAGAATCAGTAAAAGACGTTTTTGGGATAATAGGCACGCGCAAACCGCCTTTAGGCAATTTGGTTGCGTAGATCTCAAAAAAATACGCGGATTAAAAAAAAATCGCCTGAAACGGACGTCGAAGCATCACTTATGGCCGTTTGAAGTTTCATAAATTCAAAGCCACCTTCAACCTTTAAGATGGTGAATTTCAAATGGTCGTAACTTTCGGCTCGAACGTCCATTTGACGCAATTTATGTTTTGAAACCTCATATTTTTTCGAGATCTATTTGAAAAGCCCATCGCCTTTATTTCAATTTCCTTTTAATTTCTTTTTCATCATATTTCCACTCGTATAAGAATCAGTAAAAGGCGTTTTTGAAAAAATCAGCACGCGCAAACCGCCTTTAGGCTATTTGGTTGCGTAGATCTCAAAAAAATACGCAGATTCAATAAAAAAAACGCCTGAAACAGACACCCGAGGCGCGAGTTATGGCCCTTTGAAGTTTCATAAATTCAAAGCCACCTTCAACCTTTAAGATGCTGATTTCAAATGGTCGTAACTTTCGGCTCGAACGTCCGTTTGACGCAATTTTTTTTGTGAATTCTTGTATTTTTTTTACATCTATTTTAATATCGAATCGCCTTCATATGAATTTCCTTTTTATTTTTTCATCATATTTCTACTAGTATATAA
Organism: Solanum raphanifolium; assembly: GCA_036250405.1. NCBI lineage: Eukaryota > Viridiplantae > Streptophyta > Magnoliopsida > Solanales > Solanaceae > Solanum > Solanum raphanifolium. The sequence goes on from JAJOOE010000228.1 coordinate 4,971, forward strand.
GAATCAGTAAAAGGCATTTTTGGGAAAATCGGCACGCCCAAACCGCCTTTAGGCAGTTTGGCTACGTAAATCTCAAAAAAATACGTGGGTTCAAAAACAAATCGCCTGAAACCGAGGCCCTAGTTATGACCGTTTGAAGTTTCATAAATTCAAAGTTACCTTCAACCTTTAAGATACTGAATTTCAAATGATCGTAACTTTCGGCTCGAACGTCCGTTTGACGCAATATTTTTTTTTGAATCCTCGTATTTTCTCGATATCTATTTTAAAAGCCCATCGCCTTTATTTGAATTTCTATTTATTTTTTTCATCATATTTCCACTCGTATAATATTCAGTTAAAGGCATTTTTGAGAAAATCGGCACGCGCAAACCGCCTTTAGGCAGTTTGGTTGCGTAGATCTCGTAAAAATACGCGAATTCAAAAAAAAAATCCCCTGAAACGGACGTCCGAGGCCTTAGTTATGGCCGTTTGAAGTTTCATAAATTCAAAGCCACCTTCAACCTTTAAATTGCTGAATTTCAAATGGTCGTAACTATCGGCTCGAACGTCCGTTTGACGCAATTTTTTTTGTGAATCCTTGTATTTTTTTGACATCTATTTTAAAATCGAATCGCCTTCATATGAATTTCCTTTTTATTTTTTCATCATATTTCTACTAGTATAAGAATCAGTAAAAGGCATTTTTGGGAAAATCGGCGCGCGCAAACCACCATTAGGCAATTTGGTTGCATGGTTCTCGAGAAAACTCGCGGATTCAAAAAAGAAATCGCCTGAAACGGACACCCGAGGCTTGAGTTATGGCCATTTGAAGTTTTATAATTTCTAAGCCACCTTCAAACTTTAAGATGCTGAATTTCAATTGGTCGTAACTTTCGCCTCGAACGTCGGTTTCACGCAAATTGTTTTTTTAAATCCTCGTATTTTTTAGAGATTTATTTGAAAAGGCCATCGCCATTATTTGAATTTTATTTTATTTTTTTCATCATATTTCCACTCATATAAGAATCAGTAAAACACGTTTTTGGAAAAATCAGCATGCGCAAACCGCCTTTAGGCAGTTTGGTTGCGTAGATCATGAAAAAATAAACGGATTCAAGAAAAAAATCGCCTGAAACAGACTTTCGAGACCCGAGTTATGGCCGTTTGAAGTATCATAAATTCAAAGCCAGAAACCTTTAAGATGCTGAATTTAGAATGCTCGTAACTTTCGGCTCGAACGTCCGTTTGACGCAATTCTTTTTTTGAATCATCGTATTTTTTCGAGATCTATTTGAAAATCCCATCGCCTTTATTTGAATTTATTTTTATTTTTTTCATCATATTTTGACTCTTATAAGAATCTGTAAAAGGCGTTTATGGAAAATTGGCGCGCACAAACCTCCTTAAGACAGTTTATTTGCGTAGATCTCGAAAAAATACGCGGATTCAAAAAAAAAATCGCCTAAAACGGACAACCGAGGCCCGAGTTATGGCCGTTTGAAGTTTAATAAATTCAAAGCCACCTTCAACCTTTAAAATGCTGAATTTCAAATGGTCGTACCTTTCGGGTCGAACGTCCGTTTGACGCAATTTTTTTTTGAATCCTCGTATTCTTTCGAGATCTATTTGAAAATCCCATCGCTTTTATTTGAATTTCCTTTTATTTTTTTCATCATATTTCCACTCGTATAAGAATCAGTAAAAGGAATTTTTAGGAAAATCGGCATGCTCAAATCGCCATTAGATAGTTTGGTTGCGTAGATCTCGAAAAAATATGCGGCATCAACAAAAAAGTCGCCTGAAATGGACACCCGAGGCCCGAGTTATGGCCGTTTAAAGTTTAATAAATTCAAAGCCACCTTCAACCTTTAAGATGCTGAATTTCAAATGGTCGTAACTTTTGGCTCGAACGTCCGTTTGACGCAATATTATTATTGAATCGTCGTATTTTTTCGAGATCTATTTGGAAAGCCCATCGTCTTTATTTGAATTTCCTTTTATTTTTTTCATCATATTTCCACTCGTATAAGAATCAATAAAAGGCATTTTTGGTAAAATCGGAATGTACAAACAGCCTTTAGGTAGTTTTGTTGCGTAGATCTCGAAAAAATACGTGGATTCAAAAAAAAATTGCCGGAAACGGACACTCGAGGCCCGAGTTATGGCCGTTTGAAGTTTCATAAATTCAAAGCCACATTCCACCTTTAAGATGCTGAATTTCAAATGGTCGTAACTTTCAGTTCGAACGTCCGTTTGACGCAATTTTTTTTTTGAATCCTCATATTTTTTCAAGATCTATTTGAACAACTCATCCCCTTTATTAGAATTTCCTTTTATTTTTTTCATCATATTTCTCTTCGTGTAAGAATCAGTAAAAGGCATTTTTAGAAAAATCGGCAAGAGAAAACCGCCTTTAGGCGGTTTGGTTGCGTAGATCTCTAAAAAATATGCGGATTCAAAAAAAAATCGCCTGAAACGGACGACCGAGGCGCAAGTTATGGCCGTTTGAAGTTTCATAAATTCAAAGCTACCTTCAACCTTTAAGATGCTGAATTTCATATGGTCGTAACTTTCGACTCGAACGTCCGTTTGATGCAATATTTTTTTTGAATCCTCGTATTTTTTCGAGATCTATTTGAAAAACCCATCCCCTTTATTCGAATTTCCTTTTATTTTTTTCATAATATTTCTACTCGTGTAAGAATCAGTAAAAGGCATTTTTGGGAAAATTGGCAAGCGAAAACCGCCTTTAGGCAGTTTGGTTGAGTAGATCTCAAAAAAATACGCGGATTCAAAAAGAATCGCCTGAAACGGACACCCGAGGCGCGAGTTATGGCCGTTTGAAGTTTCATAAATTCAGAGCTACCTTTAACGTTTAAGGTGCTGAATTTCAAATGGTCGTAACTTTCGGCTCGAACGTCCGTTTGACACAATTTTTTTTTGAATCCTCGTAATTTTTGGAGATCTATTTGTAAAACTCTTCGCCTTTATTTGAATTTCCTTTTATTTTTTTCATCATATTTCTACTCGTGTAAGAATCAGTAAAAGGCGTTTCTGAGAAAATCGGCACATGCAAAGCGCCCTGTGGCAGTTTGGTTGCATAGATCTCGAAAAAATACGCAGATTTAAAAAAAAATCGTCTGAAATGGACACCCGAGACGCGAGTTATGGCCGTTTGAAGTTTCATAAATTCAAAGCTACCTTCAACCTTTAAGATGCTGAATTTCAAATGGTCGTAACTTTCGGCTCGAAAGTCCGTTTGACGCAAAAAATATTTTGAATCCTCGTATTTTTTCGAGATCTATTTAAAAAACCCATCCCCTTCATTTGAATTTCCTTTTATTTTTTTCATCATATTTCTACTCGTGTAAGAAACAGTAAAAGGCGTTTTTGGGAAAATCGGCACCCGCAAACCGCCTTTAGGCAGTTTGGTTGAGTAGATCTCGAAAAAATATGCGGATTCAAAAAAAAAATTGCCAGAAACGAACACCCGAGGCGCGAGTTATGGCCGTTTGAAGTTTCATAAATTTAAAGCTACCTTCAACCTTTAAGATACTAAATTTCAAATGGTTGTAACTTTCGGCTAGAAAGTCCGTTTGACGCAATTTTTTTTCTGAATCCGCGTATTTTTTTGAGATCTATTTGAAAAACCCATCGCCTTTATTTGAATTTCCTTATATTTTTTTCATCATATTTCTTTTCGTGTAAGAATCAGTAAAAGGCGTTTATTGCAAAATCGGCACGCGCAAACCTCCTATAGAAAGTTTAGTTGCGTAGATCTTGAAAAAATATGCAGATTCAAAAAGAAAATCGCCTAAAACGGACACCCGTGGCGCGAGTTATGGCCGTTTGAAGTTTCATAAATTCAAAGTTACCTTCAATCTCTAAAATGCTGAATTTCAAATGGTCGTAACTTTTGGCTCGAAAGTCCGTTTGACGCAATTTTTTTTTTGAATCCTCGTATTTTTTTCGAGATCTATTTGAAAAACACATCTACTTTATTTGAATTTCCTTTTATTTTTTTCTTCATATTTCTACTCGTGTAAGAATCAGTAAAAGACATTTTTGGGAAAATGGGCACGCGCAAACCAGCTTTAGGCTGTTTGGTTTCGTAGATCTTGAAAAAATACGCGGATTCAAAAAAAAAATCGCATGAAACGGACACACCCGTGGCGCGAGTTATGGCCGTTTGAAGTTTCATAAATTCAAAGCTACCTTCAACCTTTAAGATGCTGAATTTTAAATGGTCGTAACTTTCGGCTAGAAAGTCCGTTTGACGCAAAAAAAAATTTGAATCCTTGTATTTTTTCGAGATCTATTTGAAAAATCCATCGCCTTTATTTGAATTTCCTTTTATTTTTTTCTTCATATTTCAATTCGTGAAAGAATCAGTAAAAGGCGTTTTTAGGAAAATCGGTACGCGCAAACCGTCTTTAGGCAGTTTGGTTGCGTAGATCTCAAAAAAATACGCGGATTCAGTCAAAAATCGCCTGAAACGGACAGCCGAGGCGCGAGTTATGGCCGTTTGAAGTTTCATAAATTCAAAGCTACCTTCAACCTTTAAGATGCTGAATTTCAAATGCTCGTAACTTTCGACGCGAATGTCCGTTTGACGCAATATTTTTTTTGAATCCTCGTATTTTTTTGAGATCTATTTGAAAACCCATCCCCTTTATTTGAATTTCCTTTTATTTTTTTCATCATATTTCTACTCGTATAAGAATCAGTAAAAGGCATTTTTGGGAAAATCAGCACGCGTAAACCGCCTTTAGGCAATTTAGTTGCGTAGAACTCGAAAAAATACAATGATTCAAAAAAAATCGCCTGAAACGGACACCCGAGGCCCGAGTTATGGCCGTTGGAAGTTTCATAAATTCAAAGTCACTTTCAACCTTTAAGATGCTGAATTTCAAATGGTCGTAGCTTTCGGCTCGAACGTCCGTTTGACGCAATTTTTTTTTGAATCGTCGTATTTTTTCGAGATCTATTTGAAAAACCCATCCCCTTTATTTGAATTTCCTTTTATTTTTTTCATCATATTTCTACTCGTGTAAGAATCAGTAGAAGGCGTTTTTAGGAAAATGGGCATGCGCAAACCGCCTTTAGGGAGTTTGGTTGTGTAGATCTCGAAAAAATAAGCGGATTCAATAAAAAATGGCCTGAAACGAACAACCGAGGCGCGAGTTATGGCCGTTTGAAGTTTCATAAATTCAAAGCTTGCTTTAACCTTTAAGATGCTGAATTTCAAATGGTCGTAAGTTTCGACTCTTACGTCCGTTTGACGCTATATTTTTTTTAAATCCTCACATTTTTTCGAGATCTATTTGAAAAACCTATCCTCTTTATTTGAATTTTCTTTTATTTTTTTAATCATATTTCTACTCGTATAAGAATCAGTACAAGGCGTTTTTGGGAAAATTGGCACGCGCAAACCACCTTTAGGCAGTTTGGTTGCGTAGATCTCGAAAAAATACGCGTATTCAAAAAATAATTCGCCTGAAACGGACACCCGAGGCCCGAGTTATGGCCGTTTGAAGTTTCATAAATTCAAAGCTACCTTCAACATTTAAGATGCTGAATTTAAATGGTCGTAACTTTCGACTCGAACGTCCCTTTGACGTAATTTATTTTTTGAATCCTCGTATTTTTTTGAGATCTTTTTGAAAACCCATCCCCTTTAGTTGAATTTCCTTTTATTTTTTTTATCATATTTTTACTCGTATAAGTAAAAGGCATTTTTTGAAAAATTGGATCGCTCAAACCGCCTTGCGACAATTCGGTTGCATAGATATCAAAAAAATATGTAGTTTCAAAAAAAAAAGAAGCTTGAAACGGACATCCGAAACTCGAGTTATGGCCGTTTGAATTTTGTTTTTATTTTCTCGTGCTATTTCTACTCACCTAAGAATGAGTAAAAGGCATTTTTTGAAAAATTGGGTCGCTCAAACCCCGTTACGACAGTTTGGATGCGTAGATATCGAAAAAATACGCAGGTTCAAAAAAAAAATCACCTGAAACTGACATCCGAATCCCGAGTTATGGCTGTTTAAATTTCCTTTTTTTACAGCTTCCTTCAATCCTTAAGATGAAGAATTTTCAAATGATCGTAACTTTTGACTCAAATATCCTTTTGACGCAATTTTTTTTCTGATTCCTCGTATTTTTGCGATATCTACTTGTAAAAGTCATTCCCTTTAGTTGAATTTCCTTTTTATGTTTTCATCATATTTCTTCTCGTATAAGAATGAGTAAAAGATATTTTTTGAAAAATCGGATCGCTCAAACCGCCTTGCGACATTTCGTTTGCGTAGATATATAAAAAGTATGGAGGTTCAACAAAAAATCGCCTGAAACGGACATCCGATGCTCGAGTTATGGTCGTTTGAATTTCCTTTTTATTTTCTCGTCTTATTTCTAGTCACCTAAGAATGAGTAAAAGGTATTTTTTCAAAAATCGGCTCGCTCAAACCACCTTACGGCAGTTTGGTTGCATAGATATCAAAAAAATACGCTGGTTCAAAAAAAAATCGCTTGAAACAGATATCTGAATCCCGAGTTATGACCGTTTGAAGTTTCCCAAATTCACAGATACCTTCAATCCCTAAGATGCAAAATTTTCAAATGATCGTAACTTTTGACTCGAATGTCCTTTTGACGGATTTTTTTTTTATTCCTCGTATTTTCGCAAGATCTATTTGAAAAACCCAACCCTCTTTAATTGAATTTTTTTTTATTTTTTCATCATATTTCTACTCGTATAAGAATGAGTAAAAGAAGTTTTTTGAAAAATCAGATCGTTCAATCCCCTTTACGATAGTTTGGATGCGTAGATATCGAAAAAATACGCAGGTTCAAAAAAAAATCGCCTGAAACGTATATTCGAAGCCCGAGTTATGGCCATTTGAATTTCCTTTTTTCACAGCTGCCTTCAATCCTTAAGATGCTAAATTTTCAAATGATCGTAACTTTTGACTCAAATGTCCTTTTGACGCAATTTTTTTTTATTCCTCGTATTTTTGCGAGATCTTTTTGAAAAAGTCAATCCCTTTAGTTGAATTTCCTTTTTATTTTTTCATCATATTTCTACTCGTATAAGAATGAGTAAAAGGAATTTTTTGAAAAATCGGATCGCTCATACCGCCTGGCGACACTTGGTTGCGTAGATAACGAAAAAATGTATTTTTTCAAAAATTGGCTTGCTCAAACCCCCTTACGGCAGTTTGGTTGCGTAGATATCGAAAAAATTTGTTGGTTAAAAAAAAAATCGATTGAAACGGACATCCGAATCCCGAGTTATGACCGTTTCATGTTTCCCAAATTCACAGCAACCTTCAATCTCTAAAATGCCAAATTTTCATATGATTGTAACTTTTGACTCGAATGTCCTTTCGACACAAATTTTTTTTATTCCTCGTATTTTCGCGAGATCTATTTGAAAAACTCAACCCCTTTAATTGATTTTTTTTTAATTTTTTCATCATATTTCTACTCGTATAAGAATGAGTTAGAGAAGTTTTTTGAAAAATCGAATCGCTCACCCACCTTTCCGACAGTTTGAATGCGTAGATATCGAAAAAATACGCAGGTTCAAAAAAAAAATCGCCTGAAACGGACATCCGAATCCCGAGTTATGGCCGTTTGAATTTCCTTTTTTCACATCTACCTTCAATTCCTAATATGCTGAATTTTCAAATGATCGTAACTTTTGATTCAAATATCCTTTTGACGCAATTATTTTTTTGATTCCACGTATTTTTGCGAGATCTATTTGAAAAAGTCATTTCCTTAAGTTGAATGTCCTTTTTATTTTTTCATCATATTTCTACTCGTATAAAAATGAGTAAAAGGCATTTTTTGAAAAATCGGATCGCTCAAACCGCCTTGCAACATTTCGGTTGCGTAGATAGCGAAAAAATATGCAGGTTCAAAAAAAAAATCGCCTGAAACGAACATCCGATGCTCGAGTTATGGCCGTTTGAATTTCCTTTCTATTTTCTCATCTTATTTGTACTCACCTAAGAATGAGTAAAAGAAATTTTTCCAAAAATCAGGTGGCTCAAACCGCCTTACTACAGTTTGGATGCGTAGATTTCGAAAACATATGCAGGTTCAAAAAAAAATCGCATGAAACGGACATTCGAAGCCTGAGTTATGGCCGTTTGAAGTTTCCCAAATTCACAGCTACCTTCAATCCCTAAGATGCTGAATTTTCAAATGATCGTAACTTTTGACTCGAATGTCATTTTGACGCAATTATTTTTTGATTCTTCTTATTTTTGCAAGATCTATTTGAAAAAGTCATTCGCTTTAGTTGATTATTTTTTATTTTTCATTATATTTCTACTCGTATAAAAATGAGTAAAAGGCGTTTTTTGTAAAATTGGATCACTCAAACCACCTTGCGACTTTTTGGTTGCGTAGATATCGAATAAATATGATGGTTAAAAAAGAAATAGCCTTAAACGGACATCCGAAGATCGAGTTATGGCCATTTGAATTTCCTTTTTATTTTCTCGTCTTATTTCTACTCACCTAAGAATGAGTAAAAGACATTTTTCCAAAAATCGGCTGTCTCAAACCGACTTACGGCAGTTTGGTTGCGTAGATATCAAAAAAATACGCTGGTTCAAAAAAAAATCGCCCGAAACGGACATCCGAATCCCGAGTTATGACCGTTTGAAGTTTCCAAAATTCACAACTACCTTCAATCCCTAAGATGCTAAATTTTCAAATGATCGTAACTTTTGACTCGAATGGCTTTTTGACGCAACTTCTTTTTTTATTCCTAGTATTTTCGAGAGATCTATTTGAAAAACTCATACCTTTTAATTGAATTTCTTTTTTAGTTTTTCATCATATTTCTACTCGTATAAGAATGAGTAAAAGACGTTTTTTGAAAAATCGGAACGCTCAACCCCCGTTACGACACTTTGGATGCATAGATATCGAAAAAATACGCAGGTTAAAAAAAAAATCGCCTGAAACGGACATCCGAAGCCTGAGTTATGGCCGTTTGAATTTCCTTTTTTCACAGCTACCGTCAATCCTTAAGATGCTGAATTTTCAAATGATCGTAACTTTTGACTCAAATGTCCTTTTGACGCAATTATTTTTTGATCCATCGTATTTTTGCGATATCTATTTGAAAAAGTCATTCCCTTTAGTTGAATTTTCCTTTTATTTTTTCATCATATTTCTACTCGTATAAGAACGAGTAAAAGGCATTTATGAAAAATCGGATCGCTCAAACCGCCTTGCGACATTTCGGTTGCATAGATATCGAAAAAATATGCAGGTTATAAAAAAATCGCCTGAAACGAACATCCAATGATCGAGTTATGGCCGATTGAATTTCCTTTTTATTTTATCATCTTATTTCTACTCACCTAAGAATGAGTAAGAGGCATTTTTTCAAAAATCGGGTTGCTCAAACCGCCTTAAGGCAGTTTGGTTGCGTATATTTAAAAAAAAAACGCAGATTCAATACAAAAATCGCCTGAAACGGACATCCGAAGCCCGAGTTATGGCTGTTTGAAGTTTCCCAAATTCAGAGCTACCTTCAATCCCTAAGATGCTGAATTTTCAAATGATCGTAACTTTTGACTCGAATGTCATTTTGACGCAATTTTTTCTTGATTCCTAGTATTTTTGCAAGATCTATTTGAAAAAGTCATTCGCTTTAGTTGAATTTTTTTTAATCTTTTCATCATATTTCTACTCGTATAAGAATGAGTAAAAGGCGATTTTGAAAAATCGGATCGCTCAAACTACTTTGCGACATTTCGGTTGCGTAGATATCGAAAAAATATGCAGGTTCAAAAGAAATCGCCTGAAACGGACATCCTAAGCTCGAGTTATGGCCGTATGAATTTCCTTTTATTTTCTCGTCTTATTTCTACACACCTAAGAATGAGTAAAAGGCATTTTTTCAAAAATCAGCTCGCTCAAACCGCTTTACTGCAGTTTGGTTGCGTAGATATCGAAAAATTACGCAGGTTCAAAATAAAAATTGCCTAAAACGGACATCCGAATCCCGAGTTATGTCCGTTTGAAGTTTCCCAAATTCACAACTACCTTCAATCCCTAGGATGCTAAATCTTCAAATGATTGTAACTTTTGACTCGAATATCCTTTTGACACAATTTTTTTTGATTCCTAGTATTTTTGCGAGATCTATTTGAAAAACTCATACCCTTTAATTGAATTTCTTTTTTATTTTTTCATCATATTTCTACTCGTATAAGAATAAGTAAAAGGCATTTTTTGAAAATTTGGATCGCTCAACCCGCGTCACGATAGTTTGGATGCGTAGATATCGAAGAAATACGCAGGTTAAAAAAAAATCGCCTGAAACGGACATCCGAAGCCCGAGTTATGGCCGTTTGAATTTCATTTTTTCACAGGTACCTTCAATCCTTAAGATGCTGAATTTTCAAATGATCATAACTTTTGACTCGAATGTCCTTTTGACGCAATTTTTGTTTTGATTCCACGTATTTTTGCGATATCTATTTGAAAAAGTTATTCCCTTTAGTTGAATTTCCTTTTTATTTTTTCATCATATTTCTACTCGTATAAGAATGAATAAAAGGCATTTTTTGAAAAATCGGATCGCTCAAACCACCTTGCGACATTTCAGTTGCGTAGATATCGAAAAAATATACAGGTTCAAAAAAAAATCGTTTAAAACGGACATTCGATGATCGAGTTATGGCCGTTTGAATTTCCTTTTTATTTTATCATCTTATTTCTACTCACCTAATTATGAGTAAAAGGCATTTTTTCAAAAATTGGCTCGCTCAAACCGCCTTCAAGCAGTTTGGTTGCGTAGATTTCTAAAAAATACGCTGGTTCAAAAAAAAATTTGCCTGAAACGGACATCCGAAACCCGAGTTATGGCCGTTTGAAGTTTCCCAAATTCATAGCTACCTTCAATCCCTAAGATGCTGAATTTTCAAATGATCGTAACTTTTGACTCGAATGTCATTTTGACGCAATTTTTTTTTATTCCTCGTATTTTTGCAAAATCTATTTGAAAAAGTCATACGCTTTAGTTGATTTTTTTTTTCATCATATTTCTACTCGTATAAGAATGAGTAAAAGGCGTTTTTGAAAAATTGGATCGCTCAAACCACTTTGCGACATTTCGGTTGCGTAGATATCGAAAAAATATGCAGGTTCAAGAAAAAAATCGCTTGAAACGGACTTCCGAAGCGCGAGTTATGACCGTTTGAATTTCCTTTTTATTTTCTCGTCTTATTTCTACACACCTAAGAATGAGTAAAAGGCATTTTTTCAAATATCGGCTCGCTTAAACCGCCTTACGGTAGTTTGGTTGCGTAGATATCGAAAAAATACGCAGGTTCAAAAAAAAATCGGCTGAAACGGACATCCGAAGCCCGAGTTATGGCCGTTTGAATTTCCTTTTTTCACAGCTACCTTCAATCCTTTAGATGCTGAATTTTCAAATGATCGTAACTTTTGACTCGAATGTCCTTTTGACGCAATTTTTGTTTTGATTACTCGTATTTTTGCGATATCTATTTGCAAAAGTCATTCCCTTTAGTTGAATTTCCTTTTTATGTTTTCATCATATTTCTTCTCGTATAAGAATGAGTAAAAGACATTTTTTGAAAAATCGGATCGCTCAAACCGCCTCGCGACATTTCGGTTTCGTAGATATATAAAAAATATGCAGGTTCAACAAAAAATCGCCTGAAACGGACATCCGATGCTCGAGTTATGGCCGTTTGAATTTCTCTTTTATTTTCTCGTCTTATTTCTACACACCTAAGAATGAGTAAAAGGCATTTTTTCAAATATCGGCTCGCTTAAACCGCCTTACGGCAGTTTGGTTGCGTAGATATCGAAAAAATACGCAGGTTCAAAATAAAATCGTCTGAAACGGACTTTCGAAGCCCGAGTTATGGCCGTTTGAATTTCCTTTTTTCACAGCTACCTTCAATCCTTTAGATGCTGAATTTTCAAATGATCGTAACTTTTGACTCGAATGTCCTTTTGACGCAATTTTTGTTTTGATTACTCGTATTTTTGCGATATCTATTTGAAAAAGTCATTCCCTTAAGTTGAATTTACTTTTTATTTTTTCATCATATTTCTACTCGTATAAGAATGAGTAAAAGGCATTTTTTGAAAAATCGGATCGTTCAAACGCCTTGCGACATTTGGTTGCGTAGATAACGAAAAAATATGCAGGTTCAAAAAAAATCGTCTGAAACAGATATCCGACTCCCGCGTTATGGCCGTTTGAAGTTTCCCAAATTCACAACTACCTTCAATCCCTATGATGCTAAATTTTCAAATGATCGTAACTTTTGACTCGAATGTCCTTTTGACATAATTTTTTTTATGATTCCTAGTATTTTCGCGAGATTTATTTGAAAAACTCATACCTTTTAATTGAATTTCTTTTTTATTTTTTCATCATATTTCTACTCGTATAAGAATGAGTATAAGGCATTTTTTTAAAAATCGGATCACTCAACCCCCGTTACGATAGTTTGGATGCGTAGATATCAAAAAGATACGCAGGTTCAAAAAAAAATCGCCTGAAACGGACATCCGAAGCCCGAGTTATGGCCGTTTGAATTTCCTTTTTTCACAACTACCTTCAATCCTTAAGATGCTGAATTTTCAAATGATCGTAACTTTTGACTCGAATATCCTTTTGACGCAATTTTATTTTTGATTCCTCGTATTTTTGCGATATCTATTTGCAAAAGTCATTCCCTTTAGTTGAGTTTCCTTTTTATTTTTTTTCATATTTCTACTCGTATAAGAATGAGTAAAAGGCATCTTTTGAAAAATCGGATCGCTCAAACCGCCTTGCGACATTTCGGTTGCGTAGATATCGAAAAAATATGCAGGTTAATAAAAATCACCTGAAACGGACATCCGAAGCTCGAGTTATGGCCGTTTGAATTTTCTTTTTATTTTCTCGTCTTATTTCTACTCACCTAAGAATGAGTAAAAGGTATTTTTTCAAAAATCGGCTCGCTCAAACCCCCTTACCATAGTTTGGTTGCGTAGATATCGAAAAAATATGTTGGTTCAAAAAAATAATCACCTAAAACGGACATCCGATTCCCGAGTTATGACCGTTTGAAGTTTCCCAAATTCACAGCTACCTTCAATCTCTAAGATGCTAAATTTTCAAATGATTGTAACTTTTCACTCGAATGTCCTTTTGACGAAAATTTTTATTATTCCTCGTATTTTCGCGAGATCTATTTGAAAACCTCATCCCCTTTGATTGAATTTTTTTTTCATCGTATTTCTACTCATATAAGAATGAGTAAAAGAAGTTTTTTGAAAAAATAGGATCGCTCACCCCCCTTTACGACAGTTTGAATGCGTAGATATCGAATAAATACGCAGGTTCAAAAAAATTTGCCTTAAACGGACATCCGAAACTCGAGTTATGGCCGTTTGAATTTCCTTTTTTCACAGCTACCTTCAATCCTTAATATGATAAATTTTCAAATCATCGTAACTTTTGACTCAAATGTCCTTTTGATGCAATTATTTTTTGATTCCTCGTATTTTTGCGAGATCTATTTGAAAAAGTCATTTCCTTTTTATTTTTTCATTATATTTCTACTCGTATAAGAATGAGTAAAAGACATTTTTTGAACAATTGGATCGCTCAAATCGCCTTTCGACATTTCGGTTGCGTAGATATCGAAAAAATATGCAGGTTCAAAAAAAATTGCCTGAAACAGACATCCGATGCTCGAGTTATGTCCGTTTGAATTTCCTTTTTATTTTCTCATCTTATATCTACTCACCTAAGAATGAGTAAAAGGCATTTTTTCTAAAATCGGCTCGCTCAAACCGCCTTACGGCAGTTTGGTTGCGTAGATATTGTAAAAATACACTGGTTAAAAAAAAATTGCCTGAAACGGACATCCGAATCCCGAGTTATGACCATTTGAAGTTTCCTAAATTCACAGCTACCTTTAATCCCTAAGATGCTAAATTTTCAAAGGATCGTAACTTTTGACACAATTTTTTTTATTCCTCGTATTTTCGCGAGATCTATTTGAAAAACTCATCCCCTTTAGTTGAATTTTTTTTTTCATTATATTTCTACTCGTATAAGAATGAGTAAAAGAAGTTTTTTGAAAAAATCGGATCGCTCAACCCCCTTTACGACTGTTTGGATGCATAGATATTGAAAAAATACGCAGGTTCAAAAAAAAATCGCCTGAAACGGACATCCGAAGCCCAAGTTATGGCCGTTTGAATTTCCTTTTTTCATAGCCACTCCAATCCTTAAGATGCTAAATTTTCAAATGATCGTAACTTTTGACTCGAATGTCTTTTCGACGCAATTTTTTTTTTGATTCCTCGTATTTTTGCGAGATCTATTTGAAAAAGTCATTCCCTTTAGTTGAATTTTCTTTTTATTTTTCATCATATTTCTACTCGTATAAGAATGAGAAAAACGCATTTTTTGAAAAATAGGATCACTCAAACCGCCTAGCGACATTTCAGTTGCGTAGATATCGAAAAAATATGCAGGTTCAAAAAAAATTGCCTGAAACAGACATCCGATGCTCGAGTTATGGCCGTTTGAATTTCCTTTTTATTTTCTCATCTTATTTCTACTCACCTAAGAATGAGTAAAAGGCATTTTATCAAAAATTGGCTTGCTCAAACCGCCTTAAGGCAGTTTGGTTGCGTAGATTTCGAAAAAATACGCAGTTTCAAAAAAAAAATCGCCTGAAACGGACATTCGAAGCCCGAGTTATGGCCGTTTGAAGTTTCCCAAATTCACAGCTACCTTCAAATGATCGTAACTTTTGACTCGAATGTCTTTTTGACGCAATTTTTTTTTGACTCCTCGTATTTTCGCGAGATCTATTTGAAAAATTCATCCCATTTAATTGAATTTCCTTTTAATTCTTTCATCAATATTTCTACTCGTATAAGAATGAGTAAAAGACATTTTTTGAAAAATCGGATCGCTCAACCTTCTTTACGACAATTTGGTTGCGTAGATATCGAAAAAATACACAGGTTCAAAAAAAAATCGCCTAAAACTGACATTCGAAGCCCGAGTTATGGCCGTTTGAATTTCATTTTTTCACAGCTACCTTCAATCCTTAAAATGCTAAATTTTCAAATGATCGTAACTTTTGACTCGAATGTCCTTTTGACGCAATTTTTTTTTGATTCCTCATATTTTTGCGAGATCTATTTGAAAAATACATTCCCTTTAGTTGAATTTCCTTTTTATTTTTTTATCATATTTCTCCTCGTATAAGAATGAGTAAAAGGTGTTTTTTGAAAAATCGGATCGCTCAAACCGCCTTGTGACCTAGAGCAGGTAAACCCCCCATTTTGCCGATTTTTGTGTCCTATAGGTCACCATTTTTTTTGGTGATCCAGAATTCCGACCTCAGTTTTTCCAATATTTAACCTGGACGTCCGTTAAGACCTTATCTATGGAGCCAGTTGTCCCTCACAGCCAGAATGACCCATTTTCAAGGTCAAACGAGACCTAGATGAGGTAACCCCCCATTTTACCAATTTTTGTGTGCTATAGTCGACGGTTTTTTTGGTTATCCAGAATTACGACATCATTTTTACCAAAATTTTACCTGGACGTCCGTTAAGACCTTATATATGAAGCCAGTTGGCCCTCACGACCAAAATGGCCCATTTTCAGGGTCAAACGAGCCCTAGAGGAGGTAAACCCCCCCATTTTACAGATTTTCGTGTGCTATAGTCCACGAATTTTTTGGTGATCCGGAATTCCGACATCATTTTTGCCAAAATTTTACATGGCCGTCTGTTAAGAACTTACTATGGAGCTAGTTGGCCCTTACGGACAAAATGGCTCATTTTCAAGGTCAAACGAGCCCTAGAGCATGTAAACCCCCCCCCCCCCCATTTTACCAATTTTAGTGTGCTATAGTCCACAGATTTTTTGATGATCAGGAATTCCAACCTCATTTTTGCCAAAATTATACTTGGACGGCCGTTAAGACCTTATTTATAGAGCCAGTTGGCCCTCACGGCCAAATGGCCCATTTTCAAGGTCAAACGAGCCCTAGAGCAGGTAAACCCCTAATTTTACAGATTTTTGTGTTCTATAGTCCACAATTTTTTTGGTGATCCAAAATAACGACGTCATTTTTACCAAAATTATACCTGGACGTCCGTTAAGACCTTATCTATGGAACCAGTTGTCCCTCACGGCCAAAATGGCCCATTTTCAAGGTCAAATGAGCCCTAAAGCAGGTAAACCCCCCATTTTATCGATTTTCGTGTGATATAGGTGACTGTTTTTTTTGGTGATAAAGAATTCCGACCTCATTTTTGTCAAAATTTTACCTGGACGTCTGTTAAGACCTTGCCTAGGGATCTAGTTAGCCCTCACGGCCAGAATGGCCCATTTCAAAGGTCAAAAGAGCCCTAGAGAAGGTAAACCCCCCATTTACCAATTTTTGTGTTCTATAGTGCATAAATTTTTTGGTTATCCGGAATTCCGAACTCATTTTTGCCAAAATTATACCTAGACGTCCGTTAAGACCTTATCTATTGATCCAGTTGACCCTCATAGCCAAAATTGCCCAATTTCAAGGTCAAACGATCCCTAGAGTAGGTAAACCACCCATTTTGCCGATTTTTGTGTGCTACAGGTCACCATAGTTTTCGGTGATCCAAAATTCTGAGTTCATTTTTGCCAAAATTATACCTGGACATCCGTTAAGACCATATCTATGTAGCCAGTTGTCCCTCACGACCATAATGGCCCATTTTCAGGGTCAAACGAGCCCTAGAGCAGCTAAACCCCCTATTTTACTGATTTCGTTTGCTATAGCCCATAGATTTTTTGATGATCTAGAATTCTGACCTCATTTTTGCCAAAATTTAACCTGAACGTTTGTTAAGACCTTAACTATGGAGCCAGTTGGCCCTCACAGCCAAAATGACCCATTTTCAAGGTCAAACAATCCCTAGAGCAGGTAAACCCCCAATTTGCCGATTTTCATGTTCTATAGGTCACCATTTTTTTTGGTGATCCAAAATTCCGATCTTATTATTGCCAATATTTAACCTGGACGTCTGTTAAGAAATTATCTATAGAGCCAGTTGGCCCTCACAGCCAGAATGGCCCATTTACAAGGACAAACGAGACCTAGATGAGGTAAACCCCCTGTTTTACCAATTTTTGTGTCCTACAGTCGACGGATTTTTTGGTGATTCAGAATTTCGACATCATTTTTTCCAAAATTTTACCTGGACGTCGGTTAAGACCTTATCTATGGAGCCAGTTGGCCCTCACGACCAAAATGGCCCATTTTCAAGGTCAAACGAGCCCTAGAGCAGGTAAACAACCCATTTTACTAATTTTCGTGTGCTATAGTCCATGAATTTTTTGGTGATCCGGAATTCCGACATCATTTTTGCCAAAATTTTACCTGGACGTCCGTTAAGAACTTATTTATGGACCTAG
This sequence comes from Solanum raphanifolium, assembly GCA_036250405.1. Lineage (NCBI taxonomy): Eukaryota > Viridiplantae > Streptophyta > Magnoliopsida > Solanales > Solanaceae > Solanum > Solanum raphanifolium. The sequence continues at coordinate 22,441 of JAJOOE010000228.1, forward strand.
TTTGCCCTTACGGCTAATATGTCCCATTTTCAAGGTCAAACGAGCCTTAGAGCAGGTAAACCCCCCATTTTGCCGATTTTTGTGTCCTATAGGTCACCATCTTTTTTGGTGATCTAGAATTCCGACCTCATTTTTGCCAAAATTTAACCTGGATGTCCGATAAGACCTTACCTATAGAGCCAGTTGGCCCTCACGGCCAGAATGACCCATTTTCAAGGTCAAATGAGACCTAGAGCAGATAAACCCCCCATTTTACCAATTTTCTTGTGCAATAATCCACAGATTTTTTGGTGATCCAGAATTTCGACCTTATATTTGCTAAAATTATACCTGCACGTCCGTTAAGGCTTGATATATGGAGCCAGTTGTCCCTAGAGCAGGTAAACCACCCATTTTGTTGATTTTCGTGTTATATAGGTCAACAGATTTTTTGGTGATCTAGAATTCTGACCTCATTTTTGCCAAAATTTAACCTGGACGTCCATTAAGACCTTACATATGGAGCTAGTTGGCCCTCACGGCAAGAATGACCTATTTTCAAGGTCAAACGATCCCTAGAAAAGGTAAACCCCCCATTTTACCCATTTTCGTGTGCTTTGTCCACAGATTTTTTGGTGATTCAGAATTCCAACCTAATTTTTGCTAAAATTATACTTGGACGTCTGTTAAGACCTTATCTATAGAGTCAGTTGGCCCTTACGGCCAAAATTGCCCATTTTCAAGGTCAAATTAGCCCTAAAGCAGGTAAACCCCCATTTGGCCGATTTTCGTGTGGTATAGTTCACCATCTTTTTTGGTGATCCAGAATTCCGACCTCATTTTTACCAAAATTTTACCTGGACATCCGTTAAGACCTTATCTATGGAACCAGTTGGGCCTCACGACCAAAATGACCCATTTTCAAGTTCAAACGAGCACTAGAGTAGGTAAACCCCCATTTTACCGATTTTTATGTACTATAGTCCACACATTTTTTGGTAATCCAGAATTCCGACCTCATTTTTGCCAAAATTTTACCTGGACATCCGTTAAGACCTTAACTATGGAGCTAGTTGGCCCTCAGAGCCAAAATGGCCCATTTTCAACGTCAAATGAGCCCAAGAGCAGATAAACCTCCATTTGGCCGATTTTCGTGTGCTACAGTTCACCATCTTTTTTGGTGATCCAAAATTTTGACCTCATTTTTGCCAAAATTTTACCTGGACGTCCGTTAAGACCTTATTTATGGAGCCAGTTGGCCCTCACGGCCAAAATGGCCCATTTACAAGGTCAAACGATCGCTAGAGCAGGTAAACCCCCTATTTTACTGATTTTCGTGTGGTATAGTCCACATATTTTTTGGTGATCTGAAATTCTTACCTTATTTTTGCCATAATTATACTTGGACGTCCGTTAAGACCTTATCTATGGGGCCAGTTTACCCTCACGTCCAAAATTTCCCATTTTCAAGGCCAAATGAGCCCTAGAGAAGGTGAACCCCCCATTATATCAATTTTTGTGTGTTGTAGTCCACGAAATTTTTGGTGATCCTGAATTACGACCTCGTTTTTGCCAAAATTATACCTGGACGTCCGTTAAGACCTTATCTATGGAGCCAGTTGGCCCTCACGACCAAAATGGTCCATTTTCAAGGTCAAACGAGCCCTAGAGCAGGTAAATCCCCAATTTTATCGATTTTTGTGTCCTATAGGTCACCATCTTTTTTGGTGATCATGAATTTCGACCTCATTTTTGCCAATATTTAATCTGGACGTCCGTTAAGACCTTATCTATGGAGTCAGTTGCCCCTCACAGCCAGAATGACCCATTTTCAAGGTCAAACGAGACCTAGATGAGGTAAACCCCCCGTTTTACCAATTTTCGTGTGCTATAGTCGACGGATTTTTTGGTGATCCAGAATTCCAAAATCATTTTTGCCAAAATTTTACCTGGACGTCCGTTAAGACCTTATCTATGGAGCCAGTTGGCCCTCACGACCAAAATGACCCATTTTCAAGGTCAAACGAGCCCTAAAGCAGGTAAACCCCCTATTTTACTGATTTTCGTGTACAATAGTCCACGAATTTTTTGGTGATCCGGAATTCCGACCTCATTTTTGCCAAAATTTTACTTAGACGTCCGTTAAGACCTTATCTATTGAGCTAGTTGGCCCTTACGGACAAAATGGCCCATTTTTATGGTCAAACAAGCCCTAGAGCAGGTAAACCTCTCATTTTACAATTTTCGTATGCAATAGTCCACGGATTTTTTGGACGTCCGTTAACACTTTATCGATGGAACCAGTTAGCCCTCACGGCCAAAATGGCTGATTTTCAAGGTCAAACGAGCCCTACACCAGGTAAACCCCCCATTTTGCCGATTTTCGTTTGATATAGGTCACCATCTTTTTTCGTAATAAAGATTTCCAACCTCATTTTTTACAAAATTTTACATGGACATCTGTTAAGACCTTACCTATGGATCCAGTTGTCCCTCACGGCTAGAATGGCCCATTTTCAAGGTCAAACGAGCCCTACAGAATGTAAACCCCCCATTTACCAATTTTTGTGTGCTATAGTCCACAGATTTTTTGGTTATTCGGAATTCCGACCTCATTTTTGCCAAAATTATACCTGGACGTCCGTTAAGACGTTATCCATGGAACCAATTGGCCCTCATGGCCAAAATGGCCCATTTTCAAGGTCAAACGAGCCCTAGAGAATGTAAACCCCCCATTTACCAATTTTTGTGTGCTATAGTCCACATATTTTTTGGTTATTCGGAATTCCGACCTCATTTTTGCTAAAATTATACCTGGACGTCCGTTAAGACGTTATCTATGGAACCAGTTGGCCCTCATGGCCAAAATGGCCCATTTTCAATGTCAAACGAGCCCTAGACCAGGTAAACCCCCAATTTTCCAATTTTTGTGTGCTATAGTCCACAGATTTTTTGGTTATTCGGAATTTCGATATCATTTTTGCCAAAATTATACCTGGATGTCCGTTAAAACCTTATATATTGATGTAGACCATCCATTTTACCTATTTTCGTGTGCTATAGGTCACCATAGTTTTCGGTGATTAATAATTCAAACGTGATTTTTTCAAAAATTTTACATGGACATCCGTTAAAACCTTACGTATGGAGTCAGTTGTCTCTCACGGCCAGAAAGGCCTATTTTCAAGGTCAAACGATCCCTAGAGCAGGTAAACCCCCTATTTTACCGATTTTCGTTTGCTATAGTCCATGGATTTTTTGGTGATCAAGAATTCCGACCTCATTTTTGCCAAAATTTTACCTTAACGTTTGTTAAGACCTTATCTATGGAGCTAGTTAGCCCTCACAGTCAAAATGGCCCATTTTCAAGGTCAAACGAGCCCTAGAGCAGGTAAAGCCCTCATTTTACAGATTTTCGTGTGCTATAGTACACAGATTTTTTGGTGATCAGAATTCCTACCTCATTTTATACAAAATTTTACCTGGACGTCCGTTAAGACCTTATCTATGGAGCCAGTTATCTCTCACTGCCAAAATGGCCCATTTTCAAGGTCAAACGAGCCCTAGAGGAGGTAAACCCCCTATTTTACCGATATTCATTTGCTATAGTCAACGGATTTTTTGGTGATCCGGAATTCCAACCTCATATTTGCCAAAATGTTACCTGGACTTCCGTTAAGACCTTAACTATGGAGCTAATTGGCCCTCACGGCCAAAATGGCCCATTTTCTAGGTCAAACGAACCCTAGAGCAGGTAAACCCCACATTTTACCAATTTTCGTGTGCTATAGTGCACAAATTTTTTGGTGATCCGGAATTTCGTCCTTATTTTTGCCAAAATTATACCTGGACGTCCGTTAAGACCTTATTTATGGAGTCAGTTGGCCCTCTCGGCCAAAATGGCCCGTTTTCAAGTTCAAACGATCCCTAGAGCAAGTAAACTCCCTATTTTGCCTCGTGATAAACAATTCCGACCTTATTTTTGCCTAAATTTTACCTGGACGTCCATTAAGACCTTACCTATAGATCCAGTTGGCCCTCACGGCCAGAATGGCCCATTTTCGAGGTCAAACGAGCCCTAGAGAAGGCAAACCCCCCAATTACCAATTTTTGTGTGCTATAGTCCACAGATATTTTGGTGATCCGAAATTCCCACGTCATTTTTGCTAAAATTATACTTGGACGTCCGTTAAGACCTTATTTATGGAACCAGTTGGCCTTCACAGCCAAAATGGCCCATTTTCAAGGTCAAACGAGCACTAGAGTAGGTAAACCCCTCATTTTACCGATTTTCGTGTGATATAGGTCACCATCTTTTTTCGTAATAAAGAAACCGACCTCATTTTTGCAAAAATTTATCTGGACGTCCGTTAAAATCTTTCCTATGGATCCAATTGTCCCTCACCACCAGAATGACTAATTATCAAGGTCAAACGATCCCTAGAGAAGGTAGACCCCCCATTTACCAATTTTTGTGTGCTATAATCCACAGATTTTTTTGTTATTCGTAATTTCAACCTCATTTTTGCCAAAATTATACCTCGACGTCCGTTAAGACGTTATCTATGGAACCAGTTGGCCCTCACGGCCAAAATGGCTCATTTTCAATGTTAAACGAGCCCTAGACCAGGTAAACCCCCCATTTACCAATTTTTGTGTGCTATAGTCCACAGATTTTTTGGTTATTCGGAATTTCGATATCATTTTTTCCCAAATTATACCTGGACGTTCGTTAAAACCTTATCTATTGATGTAAACCACCCATTTTGCCTATTTTCGTGTTCTATAGGTCACCACTGTTTTCGGTGATCCATAATTCTGACGTGATTTTTGCCAAAATTTTACCTGGACAACCGTTAAGACCTTACCTATGGAGTCAGTTGTCTCTCACGGCCAGAAAGGCTTATTTTCAAGGTCAAACAAGCCCTAGAGCAGATAAACTCCCTATTTTACTGATTTTCGTGTGTTATAGTCCACAAATTTTTTGGTGATCCAAAATTTTGACCTTATTTTTGCCAAAACTCTACTTGGACGTTATTCAAGACCTTATATATGCGGCCAGTTTGCCTTCACGTCCAAAATGGCCCATTTTCTAGGCCAAATGAGCCCTAGAGCAGGTAAACCCCCCATTATATCGATTTTTGTGTGCTATATATTGCACGGATTGTTTGGTGAACTTGAATTCCGATATCATTTTTGCCAAAATTATACCTGCACATCCGTTAAGACCTTATGTATGGAGCCAGTTGGCCATCACGACCAAAATGGTCCATTTTCAAGGTCAAACAAGCCCTAAAGCAAGTAAACCCCAATTTTGCCGATTTTCGTGTCTTATAGGGTACCATCTTTTTTATTGATCCAGAATTCCCACCTCATTTTTGCCAATATTAAACCTGGACGTCCGTTAAGACCTTATCTATGGAGCCAGTTGGCCCTCAAAGCCAGAATGACCCATTTTCAAGGTCAAACGACACCTAGATGAGGTAAACCCCCCGTTTTACCAATTTCCGTGTGCTATAGTCGACGGATTTTTTTGTGATCCAGAATTCCGACATCATTTTTGCCAAAATTTTACCTGGACGTCCGTTAAGATCTTATCTATGGATGCAGTTGGCCCTCACAACCAAAACGACCCATTTTCAAGGTCAAACGAGCCATAGAGCAGGTAAACCCCCAATTTTACTGATTTTCGTGTGCTATAATAGTCCACGAATTTTTTGGTGATCCGGAATTCCGACCTCAGTTTTGCCAAAATTTTACCTGGACGTCCGTTAAGACCTTATCTATGGAGCTAGTTGGTCCTTACGGACAAAATGGCCCATTTTAAAGGCAAACGAGCCCTAGAGCAGGTAAACCCCCCATTTTACCAATTTTCGTGCGCTATAGTCCACAGATTTTTTGGGGATCTGGAATTCCGACCTCATTTTTGCCAAAATTATACCTGGACGTCCGTTAAGATCTTATTTATGGAGCCAGTTGGCCCTCATGGCCAAATGACCCATTTTCAAGGTCAAACGATCCCTATAGCAGGTGAACCCCTCATTTTTATAGATTTTTGTGTGCTATTGTCTGCGGATTTTTTGGTGATAAAAAATTTCGACGTAATTTTTACCAAAATTATACCTGGTTGTCTCTTAAGACCTTATCTGTGGAGCCAGTTAGCTCTAACTGCATAAATGGACCCTTTTCAAGGTTAAATGACTCCTAGAGAAGGTAAATACCCCATTTTGCCGATTTTCGTGTGATATAGGTAACAATTTTTTTTGGTGATAAAGAATTCCGACCTCGTTTTTGCAAAAAATTTACCTGGATGTTCGTTAAGAGCTTACCTATGGATCCAGTTGGCCGTCACGGCCAGAATAGCCCATTTTCAAGGCCAAACGAGCCCTAAAGAAGGTAAACCCCCATTTCCCAATTTTTGTGTGCTAAGTCCACAGATTTTTTGGTTTTCCAGAATTTTGACCTCATATATGCCAAAATTATACCTAGATGTCCGTTAAGACCTTATCTATTGATCCAGTTGACCCTCACAGCCAAAATTGCCAAATTTCAAGGCCAAACGGGCCCTAGAGCAGGTAAACCACCCATTTTGCTGATTTTCGTGTGCTACAGGTCACCATAATTTTTGGTGATCCAGAATTCCGACCTCATTCTTTCCAAAATTTTACCTTGACGTCCTTTAACACCTTATCTTTGGAGCCAGTTGTCCCACACGGCCAGAATGACCCATTTTCAAGGTCAAACGAACCCTAGAGCAGGTAGACCCCCAATTTTTCCCGTTTTCATTTGCTATAGTCCACAGATTTTTTGGTGATCCAGAATTCCGATCTCATTTTTGCCAAAATTATATCAGGACGTCTGTTAAGACCATATCTATGGAGCCAGTTGGTCCTCACGGCAAAAATGGCCCATTTGCGAGGTCAATCGATACCTAGAGAAGGTAAACCCCCCATTTTACCGATTTTGGTGTGCTATAGTCCACATATTTTTTGGTGATCCAGAATTTTGACCTCATTTTATCTAATATTATACCTGGACGTCCGTTAAGACTTTATCTATGGAGTTAGTTGTCCCCCACGGCCAAAATGGCCCATTTTTAAGGTCAAATGAGCCCTAGAGCAGGTAAACCGCCTATTTTACCAATTTTCGTGTGCTAAAGTCCACATATTTTTTGGTGATCCGAAATTCCGACCTCAATCTACCAAAATTTTGCCTGAACGTACGTTAAGACGTTATCTATGGAACCGGTTTACCCTCACGTCCAAAATGGCCCATTTTCAAGGTCAAACGAGCCGTAGAATAAGTAAACCCCAATTTTACCGATTTTTGTGTGCAATAGTCCACAGATTTTTTGTTGATCCAAAATTCCAACCTCATTTTTGCCAAAATTTTACTTGGACGTTCGTTAAGACCTTAACTACGAAGCCAAATGGCCCTCACGGCCAAAATGGCCCATTTTCAAGGTCAAACAATCTCTAGAACAGGTAAACCCCCCATTTTACTGATTTTCGTGTGTTATAGTCCACAAATTTTTTGGTAATCCAAAATTTCGACCATATTTTTGCCAAAACTCTACCTGGACGTTATTCAAGACCTTATATATGGGGCCAGTTTGCCTTCACGTCCTAAATGGCCCATTTTCAAGGCCAAATGATCTCTAGAGCAGGTAAACCCCCCATTATATCGATTTTTGTGTGCTATATATTGCACGGATTGTTTGGTGAACTTGAATTCCGATATCATTTTTGCCAAAATAATACCTGCACATCCGTTAAGACCTTATGTATGGAGCCAGTTGGCCATCACGACCAAAATGGTTTTTTTTCAAGGTCAAACGAGTCCTAAAGCAGGTAAACCCCCAATTTTGACGATTTTCGTGTCTTATAGGTTACCATCTTTTTTAATGATCCTGAATTCCCACCTCATTTTTGCCAATATTAAACCTGGACGTCCGTTAAGATCTTATCTATGGAGTCAGTTGGCCCTCAAAGCCAGAATGACCAATTTTCAAGGTCAAACGACACCTAGATGAGGTAAACCCCCCGTTTTACCAATTTTCGTGTGCTATAGTCGACGGATATTTTGGTGATCCAGAATTCCGACATCATTTTTACCAAAATTTTACCTGGACGTCCGTTAAGATCTTATCTATGGATGCAGTTGGCCCTCACAACCAAAACGACCCATTTTCAAGGTCAAACGAGCCATAGAGCAGGTAAACCCCCAATTTTACTGATTTTCGTGTGCTATAATATTCCACGAATTTTTTGGTGATCCGGAATTCCGAACTCAGTTTTGCCAAAATTTTACCTGGACGTCCGTTAAGACCTTATCTATGGAGCTAGTTGGCCCTTACGGACAAAATGGCCCATTTTCAAGGCAAACGAGCCCTAGAGCAGGTAAACCCACAATTTTACCAATTTTCGTGCGCTATAGTCTACAGATTTTTTGGGGATCTGGAATTCCGACCTCATTTTTGCGAAAATTATACCTAGACGTCTGTTAAGACCTTATTTATGGAGCCAGTTGGCCCTCACGGCCAAATGACCCATTTTCAAGGTCAAACGAGCCCTATAGCAGGTGAACCCCTCATTTTATAGATTTTTGTGTGCTATTGTCCGCGGATTTTTTGGTAATCAAAAATTCCGGCGTCATTTTTGCCAAAATTATACCTGGACGTCTGTTAAGACATTATCTATGGAGCCAGTTGGCTCTCACTACAAAAATGAACCATTTTTAAGGTTAAATGACTCCTAGAGCAGGTAAATACCCCATTTTGCCGATTTTCGTGTGATAAAGGTAACCATTTTTTTTGGTGATAAAGAATTCCGACCTCGTTTTTGCAAAAATTTTACCTGGATGTCCGTTAAGACATTATCTATGGATCCAGTTGGCCGTCACGGCTAGAATAGCCCATTTCAAGGTCAAACGAGCCCTAGAGAAGGTAAACCCCCCATTTCACAATTTTTGTGTGCTATAGTCCACATATTATTTGGTTTTCCGGAATTCTGACCTCATATTTGCCAAAATTATACCTAGACGTCCGTTAAGACCTTTTCTATTGATCCAGTTGACCCTCACAGCCAAAATTGCCAAATTTCAAGGTCAAACGGTCCCTAGAGCAGGTAAATCACCCATTTTGCTGATTTTCGTGTGCTATAGGTCACCATAATTTTTGGTGATCCAGAATTCCGACCTCATTCTTTCCAAAATTTTACCTTGACGTCCTTTAAGACCTTATCTATGGAGCCAGTTGTCCCACACGGCCAGAATGACCCATTTTCAAGGTCAAACGAACCCTAGAGCAGGTAAACCCCCCATTTTTCCTATTTTCATTTGCTATAGTCCACAGATTTTTTGGTGATCCAGAATTCCGATCTCATTTTTGCCAAAATTTTAGCTGGACGTTTGTTAAGACAATATCTATGGAGCCAGTTGGCCCTCACGGTAAAAATGGCCCATTTGCAATGTCAAACGATACCTAGAGAAGGTAAACCCCCCATTTTACCGATTTTGGTGTGCTATAGTCCACAGATTTTTTGGTGATCCAGAATTCTGACTCATCTTATCTAATATTATACCTGGACGTCCGTTAAGACTTTATCTATGGAGTTAGTTGTCCCCCACGGCCAAAATGGCCCATTTTCAAGGTCAAACGAGCCCTAGAGCAGGTAAATCGCTAATTTTACCAATTTTCGTGTGCTAAAGTCCACATATTTTTTGGTGATCCGAAATTCCGACCTCAATCTACCAAAATTTTACCCGAACGTACGTTAAGACGTTATCTATGGGGCCGGTTTACCCTCACGTCCAAAATGGCCCATTTTCAAGGTCAAACGAGCCGTAGAATAGGTAAACCCCAATTTTACCGATTTTTGTGTGCAATAGTCCACAGATTTTTTGTTGATCCCAAATTCCAACCTCATTTTTGCCAAAATTTTACCTAGACATCCGTTAAGACATTAACTACGAAGCCAATTGGCCCTCACGGCCAAAATGGCCCATTTTCAAGGTCAAACAATCTCTAGAACAGGTAAACCCCCCATTTTACTGATTTTCGTGTGTTATAGTCCACAAATTTTTTGGTGATCCAAAATTCCGACCTTATTTTTGCCAAAACTCTACCTGGACGTTATTCAAAACCTTATATATGGGGCCAGTTTGCCTTCACGTCCTAAATGGCCCATTTTCAAGGCCAAATGAGCCCTAGAGCAGGTAAACCCCCCATTATATCGATTTTTTTGTGCTATATATTGCACGGATTGTTTGGTGAACTTGAATTCTGATATCATTTTTGCCAAAATTATACCTGCACATCCGTTAAGACCTTATGTATAGAGCCAGTTGGCCATCACGACCAAAATGGTCCATTTTCAAGGTCAAACGAGCCCTAAAGCAGGTAAACCCCCAATTTTGTCGATTTTCATGTGTTATAGGTTACCATATATTTTAATGATCCAGAATTCCCACCTCATTTTAGCCAATATTAAACCTAGACGTCCGTTAAGACCTTATCTATGGAGCCAGTTGGCCCTCAAAGCTAGAATGACCCATTTTCAAGGTCAAACGACACCTAGATGAGGTAAACCCCCCGTTTTACCAATTTTCGTGTGCTATAGTCGACGGATTTTTTGGTGATCAAGAATTCCAACATCATTTTTGCCAAAATTTTACCTAGACATCCATTAAGATCTTATCTATGGATGCAGTTGGCCCTCACAACCAAAACGACCCATTTTTAAGGTCAAACGAGCCATAGAGCAGGTAAACCCCCAATTTTACTGATTTTCGTGTGCAATAATAGTCCACGAATTTTTTGGTGATCCGGAATTCCTACCTCAGTTTTTCTGAAATTTTACCTGGACGTCCGTTAAGACCTTATCTATGGAGATAGTTGGCCCTTACGGACAAAATGGGCAATTTTCAAGGTCAAACGAGCCCTAAAGCAGGTAAATCCCCAATTTTGTCGATTTTCGCGTGTTATAGGTTACCATCTATTTTAATGATCCAGAATTCCCACCTCATTTTAATCAATATTAAACCTAGACGTCCGTTAAGACCTTATCTATGGAGCCAGTTGGCCCTCAAAGCCAGAATGACCCATTTACAAGGTCAAACGACACCTTGATGAGGTAAACCCCCCGTTTTACCAATTTTCGTGAGCTATAGTCGACGGATTTTTTGGTGATCAAGAATTCCAACATCATTTTTGCCAAAATTTTACCTGGACATCCGTTAAGATCTTATCTATGGATGCAGTTGGCCCTCACAACCAAAACGACCCATTTTCAAGGTCAAACGAGCCATAGAGCAGGTAAACCCCCAATTTTACTGATTTTCGTGTGCAATAATAGTCCACGAATTTTTTGGTGATCCGAAATTCCTATCTCAGTTTTTCCGAAATTTTACCTGGACGTCCGTTAAGACCTTATCTATGGAGATAGTTGGCCCTTACGGACAAAATGGCCCATTTTCAAGGCAAACGAGCCCTAGAGAAGGTAAACCCCCCATTTCCCAATTTTTGTGTGCTATAGTCCACAGATTTTTTGGTTTTCCGGAATTCTGACCTCATATTTGCCAAAATTACACCTAGAAGTCCGTTATGACCTTATCTATTGATCCAGTTGACCCTCACAACCAAAATTGCCAAATTTCAAGGTCAAACGGGCCCTAGAGCAGGTAAACCACCCATTTTACTGATTTTCGTGTGCTACAGGTCACCATAATTTTTGGTGATCCAGAGTTCCGATCTCATTATTGCCAAAATTTTAGCTGGACGTTTGTTAAGACCATATCTATGGAGCCAGTTGGCCCTCACGGCAAAAATGGCCCATTTGCAATGTCAAACGATACATAGAGCAGGTAAACCCCCCATTTTACCGATTTTGGTGTGCTATAGTCTACAGATTTTTTGGTGATATAGAATTCCAACCCCATTTTATCTAAAATTATACCTGGACGTCCGTTAAGACTTTATCTATAGAGTTAGTTGTCCCCCACGGCCAAAATGTCCCATTTTCAAGGTAAAACGAGCGCTAGAGCTGGTAAACCGCCTATTTTACCAATTTTCGTGTTCTAAAGTCCATAATTTTTTGGTGTTCCGAAATTCCGACCTCAATCTACCAAAATTTTACCCGAACGTACGTTAAGACGTTATCTATGGACCGGTTTACCCTCACGTCCAAAATGGCCCATTTTCAAGGTCAAACGAGCCGTAGAATAGGTAGACCCCAATTTTACCGATTTTTGTGTGCAATGGTCCACAGATTTTTTGTTGATCCAAAATTCCAACCTCATTTTTGCCAAAATTTTACCTGGACGTCTGTTAAGAGCTTAACTACGAAGCCAATTGGCCCTCATGGCCAAAGTGGCCCATTTTCAAGGTCAAACGATCTCTAGAACAGGTAAACCCCCCGTTTTACCAATTTTCGTGTGCTATAGTCGACGGATTTTTTGGTGAACCAGAATTTCGACATCATTTTTGCCAAAATTTTACCTGGACGTCCGTTAAGATCTTATCTATGGATGCAGTTGGCCCTCACAACCAAAACGACCCATTTTCAAGGTCAAACGAGCCATAGAGCAGGTAAACCCCCAATTTTAATGATTTTTGTGTGCAATAATAGTACACGAATTTTTTGGTGATCCGGAAATCGGACCTCAATTTTGCCAAAATTTTACCTGGACGTCCGTTAAGACCTTATCTATGGAGCTAGTTGGCCCTTACGGACAAAATGCCCCATTTTCAAGGCAAACGAGCCCTAGAGCAGGTAAACCCCCCATTTTACCAATGTTCATGCGCTATAGTCCACAGATTTTTCGGGGATCTGGAATTCCGACCTCATTTTTGCCAAAATTATACCTGGACGTCCGTTAAGACCTTATTTATGGAGCCAGTTGGCCTTCACGGCCAAATGACCCATTTTCAAGGTCAAACGAGCCCTATAGCAGGTGAACCCCTCATTTTATAGATTTTTGTGTGCTATTGTCCACGGATTTTTTGGTGATCATAAATTCCGACGTCATTTTTGCCAAAATTATACTTGGACGTCTGTTAAGACCTTATCTATGGAGCCAGTTGGCTCTCACTGCAAAAATGGACCATTTGCCAGGTCAAATGACTCCTAGAGCAGGTAAATACCCCATTTTGCCGATTTTCGTGTGATATAGGTAACCATCTTTTTTGGTGATAAAGAATTCCGACCTCATTTTTGCCAAAATTTTACCTGGACGTTCGTTAAGACCTTACCTGCGGATCCAGCTGGCCCTCACGGCCAGATTAGCCCATTTTCAAGGTCAAACGAGCCCTAGAGAAGGTAAACCCCCAATTTCCCAATTTTTGTGTGCTATTGTCCACAGATTTTTTGGTTATCCGGAATTCTGACCTCATATTTGCCAAAATTATACCTAGACGTCCGTTAAGACGTTATCTATTGATCCAGTTGACCCTCACAGCCAAAATTGCCCAATTTCAAGGTCAAACGGGACCTAGAGCAGTTAAGCCACCGATTTTGCTGATTTACGTGTGCTGCAGGTCACCATAATTTTTGGTGATCCAGAATTCCGACATCATTCTTTCCTAAATTTTACCTTGACGTCCTTTAAGACCTTATCTATGGAGCCAGTTGTCCCTCACGGCCAGAACGACCCTTTTTCAAGGTCAAACGAACACTAGAGAAGGTAAACCCCCCATTTTTCCTATTTTCATTTGCTATAGTCCACAGAATTTTTGGTGATCCAGAATTCCGATCTCATTTTTGCAAAAATTCTAGCTGGACGTTTGTTAAGACCATATCTATGGAGCCAGTTGGCCCTCACGGCAAAAATGGCCCATTTGCAAGGTCAAACGATACCTAGAGCAGGTAAACCCCCCATTTTAACAATTTTGGTGTGCTATAGTCCACAGATTTTTTGGTGATCCCGAATTCCGACCTCATTTAATATAAAATTATACCTGGACGTCCGTTAAGACCATATCTATGGAGTTAGTTGGCCCTCACGACCAAAATGGCCCATTTTCAAGGTCAAACGAGACCTAGAGCAGGTAAACCCTCTATTTTGCCGATTTTCGTTTGATATAGGTCACCATCTTTTTTCGTGATAAAGATTTCCAACCTCATTTTTTACAAAATTTTACATGGACGTCTGTTAAGACCTTATCTATGGATGCAGTTCGCCCTCACAACTAAAACGACCCATTTTCAAGGTCAAACGAGCCATAGAGCAGGTAAACCCCCAATTTTACTGATTTTTGTTTGCTATAATATTCCACGAATTTTTTGGTGATCCGAAATTGCGACCTCAGTTTTGCCAAAATTTTACCTGGACGTCCGTTAAGACCTTATCTATGGAGCTAGTTGGCCCTTACGGACAAAATGGCCCATTTTCAAGGCAAACGAGCCATAGAGCAGGTAAACCCCCCATTTTACCAATTTTCGTGCGCTATAGTCCACAGATTTTTTGGGGATCTGGAATTCCGACCTCATTTTTGCCAAAATTATACCTGGACGTCCGTTAAGACCTTATTTATGGAGCCAGTTAGCCCTCACGGCCAAATGACCCATTTTCAAGGTCAAACGAGCCCTATAGCAGGTGAACCCCTCATTTTATAGATTTTTGTGTGCTATTGTCCGCGAATTTTTTGGAAATCAAAAATTCCGGCGTCATTTTTGCCAAAATTATACCTGGACGTTTGTTAAGACCTTATCTGTGGAGCCAGTTGGCTCTAACTGTAAAAATAGACCATTTTCAAGGTTAAATGACTCCTAGAGAAGGTAAATACCCCATTTTGCCGATTTTCGTGTGATAAAGGTAACCATTTTTTTTGGTGAAAAAGAATTTCGACCTCATTTTTGCCAAAATTTTACATGGACGTCCGTTAAGACCTGACCTATGGATCCAGTTGGCCGTCACGGCCAAAATAGCCCATTTTCAAGGTCAAACGAGCCCTAGAGAAGGTAAACCCCCAATTTCCCAATTTTTGTGTGCTATAGTCCACAGATTTTTTGGTTATCCGGAATTCTGACCTCATATTTGCCAAAATTATACCTAGACGTCCGTTAAGACGTTATCTATTGATCCAGTTGACCCTCATAGCCAAAATTGCCAAATTTCAAGGTCAAACGGGACCTAGAGCAGTTAAGCCACCGATTTTGCTGATTTACGTGTGCTACAGGTCACCATAATTTTTGGTGAT
The DNA here is from genome assembly GCA_036250405.1 of Solanum raphanifolium. Taxonomy (NCBI): domain Eukaryota; kingdom Viridiplantae; phylum Streptophyta; class Magnoliopsida; order Solanales; family Solanaceae; genus Solanum; species Solanum raphanifolium. The sequence goes on from JAJOOE010000228.1 coordinate 37,616, forward strand.
CCAGAATTCCGACATCATTCTTTTCAAAATTTTACCTTGACGTCATTTAAGACCTTATCTATGGAGCCTGTTGTCCCTCACGGCCAGAACGACCCATTTTCAAGGTCAAACGAACACTAGAGCAGGTAAACCCCCCATTTTTCCTATTTTCATTTGCTATAGTTCACAGATTTTTTGGTGATCCAGAATTCCGATCTCATTTTTACAAAAATTTTAGCTGGACGTTTGTTAAGACCATATCTATGGAGCCAGTTGGCCCTCAAGGCAAAAATGGCCCATGTGCAAGGTCAAACGATACCTAGAGCAGGTAAACCCCCCATTTTAACAATTTTGTTGTGCTATAGTCCACAGATTTTTTGGTGATCCAGAATTCCGACCTCATTTTATCTAAAATTATACCTGGACGTCCGTTAAGACCATATCTATGGAGTTAGTTGGCCCTCACGACCAAAATGGCCCATTTTCAAGGTCAAACGAGACCTAGAGAAGGTAAACCCCCTATTTTGCCGATTTTCGTTTGATATAGGTCACCATCTTTTTTCGTGATAGAGATTTCCAACCTCTTTTTTTACAAAATTTTACATGGACGTCCGTTAAGACCTTATCGATGGAACCATTTGGCCCTCACGAACAAAATGTCAATTTTCAAGGTCAAAAGAGCCCTAGACCAGGTAAACCCCCCATTTTGCCGATTTTCATTTGATATAGGTCACCATCTTTTTTCGTGATAAAGATTTCCAACCTCATTTTTTACAAAATTTTACATGGACATCCGTTAAGACCTTACCGATGGAACCATTTGGCCCTCACGAACAAAATGTCAATTTTCAAGGTCAAACGAGCCCTAGACCAGGTAAACCCCCCATTTTGCCGATTTTCGTTTGATATAGGTCACCATCTTTTTTCGTGATAAAGATTTCCAACCTCATTTTTTACAAAATTTTACATAGACGTCCGTTAAGACCTTACCTATGGATCCAGTTGTCCCTCAAGGCCAGAATGACCCATTTTCAAGGTCAAACGAGCCCTAGAGAATGTAAACCCCCCA